>JANAVB010036020.1:9080689-9123235 GCA_029216955.1 Iris pallida | reverse complement strand
CATCAGCTTAGCTTTATAGACTCATATTATTCTTAGAGTCTAATCGGACATATATGCTAGTGGGCTGCAGACCACGACCCATATTTGTTCTTCTTTTTATTTGATTCTTGTGGATTGAGATATAGTTTAGATTAGACATGATACCCTATTCTGGACAGCTTATACGTATACGAGTTGGGCTGGAGTCCGCTCGATACGTAGCTGGCTTGCTCACGAGCTCGCGCTGAAAACCGGGTGCGGGTCGTGACAGGTGGCGGGGAGTGGAGAGCAGAGGCGGGGATGGGGAGCGCCGGCAGGAGGGAGGTGATGGAGAGGGGATATGGTAGGGAGGAGGAGAAAAGGAAGAAGGTAGGGACATTTTGTCCCAAAAGTTTTTTAACGAATTCCGTCCAAAGTGAAAGATACTATACATTTTTACAAAAGTGTGAAATACACCCTAAAATATGATAAATTAAGTAAAGAGTAAGTCAAAATTTCTCTTTTTTCTATTAAAAATTACTTTATTTATATCATTTTTGCACATAAATATAGAAATGATTTTTCTTTTCCTATTTCACAATTTCGCGAAGTAAATCTCATGTTTCAAGCTGGGCCGGTTAGCCCGGGGCCCGACCAGGCCCAGACCGGCCCGCTGGCCATGAAGCCCGGCCCGGCCCGCCTCTGGCCCGAACCGGCCCGGCCCCCCACCCCCGACCGGGTCGGTCAGGCCTCCCCCCCAGCCCGAGCCCGGCCCGCACAATTTTTTTTCAATAGGTTAATGGCCCGGCCGAAGCCCGTCCCGCTGGGACCGGTCCAGCCGACCGTTGGGAGTTTTTTTGTTTTTTGTTTTTTTTTTTTTGACCGTTGGAGGGGGGTTCTTTTACAAAAATGCCCCTCCCATATAGCCGTTATTAAAACGTTGGGAGGGGCATTTTGGTTATTTTTGGCGTAAAATTACCAAAATAACCCCAAAAAATTCTATAAATAGGCCAAAAATCCCATTTTTCAAACACAATTCATTCCAAACATTTCTCTACGGTGTTCTACGGCTTTCCCTCCCCGGTGCTCTGGTGCTCTACAGCTTCCCGATCTCCCTCCCAACTCCATTCCGGCTCTACGGCTTCCCGATCTTCCTCTCAATCCTTACTTTCTTCTAACATAGTTTTACTTTATTTTATTTTATATATGGCTGGTGAAGGTTCAAACCCACCTGATCTTGCTGGACAGACTTACCAATTTTTAATACTTTTTTTGACGGTACTGAAATTCCACCTGAGCAAGTAGCCACCAATCCGATTCCGGAGGGGTTCCAACCATCTCCTCCGGAAGTCGCTAGTTCCACCCAACGTCCTGAAAAGAAAAAAAAGGTCTAAGTATTAGAAATATTTTACTTTGATTTTTGAAACTAATCCTGATGGTTCGCTTGTTTTAGATGCCAAGGGTGAACCAATACCGTACAAGGCGCAATGCAAGAAATGTTGCAACCAGTACGCATGGAAGAAGGGCGGTGGCACCGGGACTATATCCAGACACTACGACACTTGCTACGGGAAGGACACACTTCAAGCGTCCCAAACCCAAATAAGCTTTGGCGCCACCGGTTCTTCAATGGGTAACTTTACTTACTGTCACGACCGTTACCCAAATTGTTGGGCCGGGCCGAGCCATGTCCAGCCTACGCTTAAGATAAAGCGCATTAAGCTGTTCTAGAGATAACAAGATAAGACTAAATGTGCTAACAGTTCTATAAGTGAAGAAGAGTCATAAATGCTCCAAACACAAAAGTCATCTCATATATGAATAAGTCCAAGCACAAGTCTGAAATATAAAACTGGATACATGTCCAGTTATAAAATACGTAGTCTAATACATGACTACACTAAGTATCCCAAGTGACTACGCAAACTAGGCGAGTCTCCCCGCAGGAACATCCTCGTATGGCAAAGCCGGTCCTCGGCAGTAACTCCATAATATGAGTCGCAGAGCAACTCCTCCTCAGTAATACCTAAACGTTATCCAGTCAGGACGGGAGCAAGTACAACCTCTACAACTAAAGTACTGAACATATAATGAAAGAGATGTACAACAAGAAACATGGTGTGATAAGTCTATAAAACAGAAAATACTGAAAAACATGGCCTCATGGTACAACTGGGATCACAGTAT
Source organism: Iris pallida (assembly GCA_029216955.1). NCBI lineage: Eukaryota > Viridiplantae > Streptophyta > Magnoliopsida > Asparagales > Iridaceae > Iris > Iris pallida. Next base: position 9,121,090 of record JANAVB010036020.1, on the reverse strand, counting down.
CATAGTAACATAGGGAATATGGCATATCATGGTTTAATTGGTTCTTTTTAGAAATGACAACATATAGTTTAAAAGTTTAAAACTGTAGTATGTACGTGAATCGGTCAATAGGTAATCAGGATGTACAGCGGCACATATCAAGTTTTTCTGGCATGCACGTACGTGCACGAACGGCATCGGTGTATATCCATACACAAACGCGAGATCAGAACCTACGGCAAGGTTACATATAGAATGTCGCCGAGCGCGGTAAATACATACGGAGAAGGGGGTCATGTTCACGTACAATACTAACAGTTTTTCCTTAACCCGTTATTTAAACATGTGAGAGATATGAGAACAGTAAAAACATGTGGGAGATACTGGGAGCAGTATAAGCATAGCAGGTACTGAAAGTAATACAACATGTGAAGAGTTAACTTGCTACCTCAAGGATCAGTATTTTAATAGGGCTAATACATGTTCTAACATTAAAAGACAGTAAATGAGTTTGTAGATGTACTTGCCTGGGGTCCTGCTATCAATATGAATCAAGGCTCGGAGTGAAGCCACAGTCCTAAAGATGAGATAATGCAATAGCTAATTAGGGTGAAAAGACATACTATAATGTCTAGGTCAACTAGGGCAAACTAAGACAAACTGGGTCAGAGGTTGACTTATAGTTGACTTTGGTCAACTTCGGTCAATTCCAAGTCCAATGTGGGGTGACACAATACCTAAACTAACCTTCTAGGGTCTTTACACTAGTGTAGGGGGTGGTCCAATACTACAATAACTTAAAACAACACAAAATATTGCAAGTCGTAACTATTCAATAAATCAAACTGTACATTATGTTCCAATAATTTTGAGATAGACAAAAAGCTCAATTATATATAAAATAAAGCACCAAAATGATCCTTGTTAATTATAGAAATTTATACTAATTTTTCTGGAATTTATAAACCTTCATAAACATTTATTAAAAATCAGCAAACATAGGTATCCTGAAAATGAGCTCTGTTTTCCTATTTTTATAAAATACCAAAAGTACTTATTAAATGCTGAAAAAAATTATAATAAATTAGCTAAATTAACATAGTATTTAAATACAATTTTTCCAGAATTTTTACAGCACTTAAAATATGTAAAAAAAATCAAAACAGCCTAACCGGATTATCCGGCGGATTACAGCGGATTACCGGCGGATTTTCCGTTCCGTCACAGCAAGTTTTGGGGTGAAAGTTCGAATTTTCTGACGGATTTCCGCGGATTTCCGACGGATTTTCCGAACCGTCGCAGAAAGTTGATTTTTGAACTCAAAACTTATTTCGGCCATAAAAACTTCGTTTTAAATCGAAATTCGGACTTTCAAAAGTCAAAATTGAATAGAATTGAATTTCCTACAACATGGAAGTATTAGTTTTCACAAACCAAAACATTTGATAGATCAAAACCTCAAAATACTTGAAAATCATATCTAGAAACTCAGATCTACGCAATACTGTCGATCAAAACCAAAAGTGCTATATGCTAAACATGTTAACAATTTAAAGAAGCAAATTATAGGCCAATAAAACTTTAGTTTCTATGGAAAACAAAAATAAAGTATGGTCATGCCACTTTTGAGCAAGATGCACTTGCCTAGGTTAAGCTCCAAGCCTAATCTTCTACTCCACCACCAATAGGGGTACGAAACCACACTCTAGACCTCAAGGCCAAGCTCCTAACAAGATCCAAGGGAAGAGAAAGGAAGATAAAATGAAGAGAGAGTGAAGAGAATGAAAAGAGAGAGGAGAGAGAAAGTGAAATATATATAGAAGGGGGAATTAATCTTAGCCGTCGGATCGTGATCCATGTGAAAATCTAAGTCAATCGTGGCCATTCAAACAAAACCAAATATCCAATGGGTAATAGGGTGCATCTACACTATTCACGAAAATATCTAAATACTATTCATCAAAATATCCAAAACACTATTCATCAAAATATCCAAAACACTATTCATCAAAATATCGGAAACACTATTCATGAAAATATCTGAAATCGAAAATATCTAAAATGTGGAAAATCCGTCTGGACGGTATGCCGTCGGTATACACCGGTATATCGGCGGTATGCCGATCAAGGAGAAAACCTATAGTTTTGAAAAAATTTAAAGCATTCCAAAAATCAAGAGAATACGAAATATGCTATAAAATACGTATTTAAATATATAAAATACTTATCAAAAATAATTCATTTAGAAAATTTAAAATAAACCCTGAAACTCAGGGAGCTTACATCCTACCCACCTTACAAAAATTTCGTCCTCAAAATTAAAAATCATCCCATAGGTCAAACTATAACACGTAGCTGCCCTGGCTACGATACTCAAACTGCTATCCTTGAAATCATCTCTTCTGTTTCTCCTTACAATCTTTTTGGTTTAGGTTCAACTAAGTCCTTCTATCATAACTACATCATGTATCCTTTAGAATCTTCCATACTAACATGAAATTTTAACGTATACCCTAAAATATAGGTCATTCTCTGGATATTTATAAGCCTACAATGCTTAATCGTCAACCATATTTTCAACCTCAATTGTAAATACTTGATTTCCTTATCACATTCTAAGTGTCCTTATTCTATCAATCCACAAGCCCTTTTGCATTATTTGTCGTCAATCCTTCCTACAGATTCTCCTTGAAATTATACGTTCAATTCTTATTCTTGGCATAGACCCTTTTTATTCAACAAGTCCTCTGAATAAAAATCCTCGATTTTAAACTCCCGACTTACTAATTACCAATGTACATATGTCTTTCTTGTTCCTTGTCTTTTTAACTGATATCTTTCCGATCTCGTACGCAATATCATATCTCATTCTAACTTATTCTATATCAATCCACATATCGATCTACCCTCTAATCACATGTAATTAGCTGTAGATAATTCTACCAAAATTCTACAAATCTAAATCCTCGAACTGCTAAGCACAAGATTCTAATCCTCAATCCATAGTCATAATAATATAATCTCATTATTCCATCTCAGATACCCTATCATCAAGTTATACTATCAGTACAATCGTTCTTAATGGTTTCCAAGTCTACTACAGTCAGTCACCCATACTTGTCCTATAAGCTTAACCTAACCAATCCCAAAGAAAAGTATTTATCACAATCACACAATACATTTATAGTTATACTACAGGATCAGTCAACAAGGTTTGGCTATTTCGGTCGCCTATGAAATAGAAGGTTACAAGGCCTAAGACTGGGTCAAGCAATCCATAACAATGTCCAAACAAGTTAAAGGTCAAACAAGACGGAAAAGTTTATCGAAAAATCTCCAAGAATGGTACGAAGACAACGGGATACATAACGAGAAGAATTATCCAAGAGGTTAACGAAGAAGAGTTTAGTCAAGTCATAGGAAAAATGGAACACAAAAATAATTATGTCAAAAAATAATCATGAAAGCAATCATGTTGGAGAGTCCTAGAGAACCTGTAATCCTAGTTTAGATGTAGATAGGACAGAGTTGATCAAGACGAGGAAGAATGATGAAGAATTTTTTCTGCTCATTCGGTCATAACAAAGTAAACCAAGTTAAGATACGATCTGATAGCCATACACGTCTTCCTGAAATCATGTTGCCAGAATTTTTGTCCCACCAGTAAGCTTAGATGCAATAAACGATAGAGTCATAACTATGGTATACACCCTATAATCATGTTATCTAGAATTCTCGCCACGCCAACCGGTATGGCTGCGAGAAAATCTAAATTCTATGAATAGGATAGTATATCCAAAATCAGGCTCTACATTTTTGTCATACCAGCTAATATGGCTGCGATAAATTCTAAACTTCATAACTAAAGCAGACATTTACCTTATCAGGATATATCATAATTCAATCCACAAAATTTATCACGATGCAAGATCAAAGTCAGCAACGAAAATCAGGAATTTAAATTCAACAACGAATTTAGAGGAGAACAAATAAAACAGGTGAAAACAGATTTCGAGATAAGATTAGAGTAAGATCCTCAGGGGTCATCCCAAGGGTATAAACTTGGTCAAAATTGTAACCCACTGAATTCAAGCAAGATACTAAATACAGTTAACGGTCCTATGCTGTGACGAGTTCTCCTATGTTGCAATCCTAGATATCCTCTAGGTGTTCTAAATATTATTCCTAGTGTTATCAAGTTGTCCTAGATCCTAATTGCAGGCATGCTTGGTACAATAACGTAACCAAACAACTTAAGTCTGGACCTGCATGGGCTACCACTAAAAATATGTCACGACCCGTTACCCAAATTGTTGGGCCGGGCCGAGCCATGTCCAGCCTACGCTTAAGATAAAGCGCAGTAAGCTGTTCTAGAGATAACAAGATAAGACTAAATGTGCTAACAGTTCTATAAGAAGAAGAGTCATAAATGCTCCAAACACAAAAGTCATCTCATATATGAATAAGTCCAAGTACAAGTCTGAAATGTAAAACTGGATACATGTCCAGTTACAAAATATGTAGTCTAATACATGACTACACTAAGTATCCCAAGTGACTACGCAAACTAGGCGAGTCTCCCCGCAGGAACATCCTCGTGGCAAAGCCGGGTCCTCGGCAGTAACTCCATAATATGAGTCGCAGAGCAACTCCTCCTCAGTAAGGATACCTACAACGTTATCCAGTCAGGATGGGAGCAAGTACAACCTCTACAACTAAGTACTGAACATATAATGAAAGAGATGTACAATAAGAAACATGGTGTGATAAGTCTATAAAACAGGAAATACTGGAAAACATGGCCTCATGGTACAACTGGGATCACAGTATCATAGTAACATAGGGAACATGGCATATCATGGTTTAATTGGTTCTTTTTAGAAATGACAACTTATAGTTTAAAAGTTTAAAACTGTAGTATGTACGTGAATCGGTCAATAGGTAATCAGGATGTACAGCGGCACATATCAAGTTTTTCTGGCATGCACGTACGTGCACGAACGGCATCGGTGTATATCCATACACAAACGCGAGATCAGAACCTACGGCAAGGTTACATATAGAATGTCGCCGAGCGCGGTAAATACATACGGAGAAGGGGGTCATGTTCACGTACAATACTAACAGTTTTCCCTTAACCCGTTATTTAAACATGTGAGAGATATGAGAACAGTAAAAACATGTAGGAGATACTGGGAGCAGTATAAGCATGGCAGGTACTGAAAGTAATACAACATGTGAAGAGTTAACTTGCTACCTCAAGGATCAGTATTTAATAGGGTTAATACATGTTCTAGCATTAAAAGACAGTAAATGAGTTGTAGATGTACTTGCCTGGGGTCCTGCTATCAATATGAATCAAGGCTCGGAGTGAAGCCACAGTCCTAAAATGAGATAATGCAATAGCTAATTAGGGTGAAAAGACATACTATAATGTCTAGGTCAACTAGGGCAAACTAAGACAAACTGGGTCAGAGGTTGACTTATAGTTGACTTTGGTCAACTTCGGTCAATTCCAAGTCCAATGTGGGGTGACACAATACCTAAACTAACTTTCTAGGATCTTTACACTAGTGTAGGGGGTGGTCCAATACTACAATAACTCAAAACAACATAAAATATTGCAAGTCGTAACTATTCAATAAATAAATCAAACTGTACATTATGTTCCAATAATTTTTGAGATAGACAAAAGCTCAATTATACATAAAATAAAGTACCAAAATGATCCTTGTTAATTATAGAAATTTATACTAATTTTTCTAGAATTTATAAACCTTCATAAACATTTATTAAAAATCAGCAAACATAGGTATCCTGAAAATGAGCTCTGTTTTCCTATTTTTATAAAATACCAAAAGTACTTATTAAATGCTAAAAAAATTATAATAAATTAGCTAAATTAACATAATATTTAAATACAATTTTTCCAGAATTTTTACAGCACTTAAAATATGTAAAAAAAAATTCAAAACAGCCTAACCGGATTATCCGGCGGATTTACAGCGGATTACCGGCGGATTTTCCGTTCCGTCACAGCAAGTTTTGGGGTGAAAGTTCGGATTTTTCGACGGATTTCCGCGGATTTCCGACGGATTTTCCGAACCGTCGCAGAAAGTTGATTTTTGAACTCAAAACTTGTTTCGGCTATAAAAACTTCGTTTTAAATCGAAATTCGGACTTTCAAAAGTCAAAATTGAATAGAATTGAATTTCCTACAACATGGAAGTATTAGTTTCACAAATCAAAACATTTGATAGATCAAAACCTCAAAATACTCGAAAATCATATCTAGAAACTCAGATCTACGCAATACTGTCGATCAAAACCAAAAGTGCTATATGCTAAACATGTTAACAATTTAAAGAAGCAAATTATAGGCCAATAAAACTTTAGTTTCTATGGAAAACAAAAATAAAGTATGGTCATGCCACTTTTGAGCAAGATGCACTTGCCTAGGTTAAGCTTCAAGCCTAATCTTCTACTCCACCACCAATAGGGGTACGAAACCACACCTCAAGGCCAAGCTCCTAACAAGCTCCAAGGGAAGAGAAAGGAAGAAGAAATGAAGAGAGAGTGAAGAGAATGAAAAGAGATAAGAGAGAGGAGAGAGAGAAAGTGAAATAGTATATATAGAAGGGGGAATTAATCTTAGCCGTCGGATCGTGATCCATGTGAAAATCTAAGTCAATCGTGGCCATTCAAACAAAACCAAATATCCAATGGGTAATAGGGTGCATCTACACTATTCACGAAAATATCTAAACACTATTCATTAAAATATCCAAAACACTATTCATCAAAATATCCAAAACACTATTCATCAAAATATCGAAAACACTATTCATAAAAATATCTGAAATCGAAAATATCTAAAATGTGGAAAATTCGTCTGGACGGTATGCCGTCAGTATACACCGATATATCGGCGGTTTGCCGATCAAGGAGAAAACCTATAGTTTTGAAAAAATTTAAAGCATTCCAAAAATCAAGAGAATACAAAATATGCTACAAAATACGTATTTAAATTAATATAAAATACTTATCAAAAATAATTCATTTAGAAAATTTAAAATAAACCCTGAAATTCAGGGGGCTTACACTTACTCAGCTGCTCGGCATAAAATTGAATTAACTAAACATATTATTCGTGAAGAACTTCCTTTCACGACGGGTGAAAGTGAATCTTTACGAGATTATGCATCAATTTCTCTAAACCCCTCATTTACTAGAGTGAGTAGACAACAAGCTCGAAATGAGGCTATTCGTCTCTTTAACGAGCGGAAAGCCGCTTTGAAAGCGGATTTTCAAAATGTTAGTAAGTTGGCTATTACTTCTGATATTTGGAATACTAAGTGAAGTTATGCTTATATTTGTATTACTGCACACTATATAGATGCACAATGGATATTGCAAAAACGTATCATCTGTCTTAAAATTATAGAATGTCCACACACGGGCGCTATAATTTCAAGTGAGATTTCAAAACACGTGCGTGAATATGATATTCACCCTAAATTTTTTTTCTATCTCTTTGGACAATGCATCAAACAATACTGCTGCTATGTCTTCTTTGTCAGTAATTTTTCAGCCTATTTTAGAAGGTAGACTTATGCATGTTAGGTGTGCTTGCCATATAATTAACTTAGTTGTTAAAGAATGTTTAAAAAAATTTGATCCCCATTTAGACACTCTGCGACAATGCTTGCTCCACCTAAACTCGTCTCCAAGTAGACAACAAAGTTTTGCATGCACGTGCGCACATTTTGGTATTACTTTTAGAAGATTTGTGAAGGATATACCAAATAGGTGAAACTCCACCTACTTGATGTAGAAATCTGCAATTTCTTTTAAGAGTGCTATTACATATTATTGTAGTTCGGATGTCAGCTTTGGACTATCAAGTTACTACTGATGATTGGGTAGCAGCTGAAAGTGTTTGTAAATTTTTAAAAGTTTTTTACAATGCTACATGTACTCTTTCTGGTGTTTATTATCCCACATCTTGCTTAGCTTTACGTGAACTTTGTAACATGTCTTATTTATTTTCTAAATATAGAGATCATCCAAATTTTGAATATGCGGTGAGAAATATGGAAGCCAAATTCAAGAAATATTGGGGTGAAGTACCTATTTTATATTGTTTGGCTTCCATATTTGATCCTACAATCAAATTGGATGGCGTAGAGGTTTTATTAGATGGATATGGAGAATATATGGGTATAGACGTTACTGACATAAAAATAGAAGTTAAAGTTGCGTTGGACATGTTAGTTATATGTACGAAGGAGCAACGTTGACCCGACCAACTCAGGGGGAGCTAGTAGTAGCTCCGACTTGGCGTCTAAGCTATCAGCAGCCGGTCGCATACTACAAAGGAAGAAACAAAAGCAATCTTTCCAACCTACTCAAGAGTTGTCTTTACCTTAATTCTTATCAAGACGAAGATGAGACTCCAGATCACTTCGCCGTTTTAGAATGGTGGAAGAGACACGACAAGAGATTTTCTGTTCTTTCTAACATAGCACGTGATCTACTGATGGTTCCGGTGTCTACGGTAGCATCGGAGTCCTGTTTTAGTGCAAGTTCAAGGATGTTGAACGATAGGAGGAGCCGCTTGAAGCCCGATATCTTGGAAGCACTAGTGTGCGTACAAGATTGGATGAAAGCCGCTAGAAGAACCCAAAACCAGAAAGATGAAGAAGATCATGATGTCCACGAGTTGGATTTTGAATCGCTTTCATTGCATGAAGGCGAACAACAATGAGGCTACGGTGCAAGGTATTAGGTATGTACATTTAAACTTATATATTTATACTTAAAATATTTCAATTTTAACTTATACTTTTAAATTTAACTTATACTTTTTAAATTTTAACTTATACTTTCAAAAACTATTTTTTATTTTAAAAAAAAAAAATTTTAACTCCGCCTATGCCAAACAAGCATTTGCCGGTCCCAAGCCCGGATAAAGGAAGAGGGAGAAATATTTTTTTTACTTTTATTATTTTTTTTCAAAATTAAATTACAAATTTTTATGAAAATTTAAAAATTAAATCCTAAGGGCCGGTCCGGTTCTTAAATTACAAATTTTTATAAATATTTTTCAAAATTAAACATTTTTCAAAATTAAAATTAAATTACAAATTTTCAAAATTAAAATACAAAAAAACTGTAAAAAGAAAGGGAAAAAAATACAAAAAAACCGGGCCGGTCCGGTTCAACCGGCCCGAACCGACCAAGGCCCGGCCCGGCCCGGCCCGTGGACCGGTTCAGCCCGGACCGGCTCTCCCTGGGTCCGGTCCAGTGGGTCGGAGTGGGCCGGCTATCTCTGAACCGGGCCGGGCCTGGCCCGGACCGTTTTTTCCGTGGACCGGTCCTAGACCGGCCCGAACCCGATCTGACCCGTAGACTTTGGCTCGTGGGCCGGCCCGGACCGGCCCGATTGCAACATGAAGTAAATCAGACCTTAGAGCATCTCCAACCCTATTGTCTTGTTAAGTGTTGTGAGTCTTAGGTGGCTCCTATGTGGTATGAGCCACAAGACAATATCTTGTTTATGTGGCAAAATTATATCTCAAAAGACAATGAGATAGAAAAACTCTCTCCAATGCAAAAGTATTGAGGAGACAATAAAAAGTATTTTTTCCAACTTCCAAGGCAACTTTTAAGACAACTACTCATCTTCTTTCTTTTTTATAATATTTTTTATTCATAATTGATGACATGGAAGAGAAGACATTGTCAAGTGCATTGTCTAGAACAAGACAATCAACTTCACAATGTCTCTTTAATTTTTGCCACATAAGCTTTTAGAGCATCTCCAACCCTATTGTGACTTTGGAAAAAAGTTAATGCCACATAGGAATGAAAAAATTTTATTCAAAAGTTCTCCTCCAATGCAATTGTCAAGTCAATTGTGAAGCTTATATGGCAAAAATTAAAGAAGACATTGTGAAGTTGGTTGTCTTGTTCTAGACAATGCACTTGACAATGTCTTCTCTTCCATGTCATCAATTATGAATAAAAAATATTAGAAAAAAGAAAGAAGATGAGTAGTTGTCTTAAAAGTTGCCTTGGAAGTTAGAAAAAAAATACTTTTTATTATCCTCAATACTTTTGCATTGGAGAGAGTTTTTCTATCTCATTGTCTTTTGAGATATAATTTTGCCACATAAACAAGACATTGTCTTGTGGCTCATGCCACATAGGAGCCACCTAAGACTCACAACACTTAACAAGACAATAGGGTTGGAGATGCTCTTAGAGCATCTCCAACCCTATCGTGAGTTTGAAAAAAATGGTTGCCACATAGGAATGACAACCATTTTTTCCAAAAGTACTTCTCCAATGCAAATGTGAAATAAAGTGTGGAGTTGACATGGCAATGACATGGCAAAAGACAATGTGAAGTTGGTTGTCTAGATCTAGACAATGCACTTCACAATGTCTTTATGTCCACATCATCATTTGTGAATAAAAATATTTATAAAAAAGTTGAAGAAGTGGAGGAGTTGTCTTGGAAGTTGGAAAAAATACTTTTTATTGTCTCCTCAACACTTTTGCATTGGAGAGAGTTTTTCTATCTCATTGTCTTTTGAAATATAATTTTGCCACATAAACAAGACATTGTCTTGTGGCTCATGCCACATAGGAGCCACCTAAGACTCACAACACTTAACAAGACAATAGGGTTGGAGATGCTCTTAGAGCATCTCCAATGGGGGTTTCTATCTTGCCTATTTCTATGGAAGAAATCCATTTTAGAAAAAACTTCTCCCAATGGTGATTTCTATCACCATTTCTATCCTAGGTGGCAATGATGTAGGATGGAAACTTTGTAGGAGGGTTTCTACATGTAGAAACTCTCATAGAAATTCTCCTCCCTCTCATGACAATTATTATTGGGTCCCACACCATTAAATTCATCATTTTACTATGTGACACATAGGATAGAAATGAAGAACCATTGAAAAATATTTTTATATGTCTACAATTTCTATGTAGAAACTCTTCCAACTAGGATAGAAATCTCCTTAAAGTACAATGCCAAGTAGGATAAGAACCCAATTTTAGAAATCACCATTGGAGATGGTCTTAGACCATCTCCAATGGGGGTTTCTATCTTCCCTATTTCTATGGAAGAAATCCACTTTAGAAAAAACTTCTCCCAATGGTAGTTTCTATCACCATTTCTATCCTAGGTGGCAATGATGTAGGATAGAAATTTTCTAGGAGGATTTCTACATGTAGAAACTCACATAGAAATTCTCCTATCTCTCATGACAATTATTATTGGGCCCCACACCATTAAATTAGTCCTTTTATTATGTGACACATAGGATAGAAATGGAGAACCATTGGAGAGCATTTTTGTATGTGTACAATTTCTATGTAGAAACTCTTCCAACTAGGATAGAAATCTCCTTAAAATACAATGCCAAGTAGGATAAGAACTCAATTTTAGAAATCACCATTGGAGATGGTCTTAGATCAGTTCCGGAAAGTGCGGAAGTGACCTCAATAAAGTCGATAGTCGCTTCCTCATTCACTGTAAGAAAAAAAAATATAAAAAAATAGAACAGAATCCCAATGCAGATTCTCTGGCGGCCGCCAGTGGGGGAATCCCAACACCGATCCACAGGAATCTCACCGGACCCCACGCGGATCCCAAAACGCAATTTGATAATCCCACTTCACGTCCGGGAACGGACTCTCCTATAAAAACTCCCCCACGCCCCCCTCCTACACAACACTGCCCACTCCCCCCTTCCTCTCCATTTTCCCAACCAAACTCTTAAAAAAAAAAAAAAAAAAAAAAAAAAAAAACCTCTCGAGAATGGGAGGAGGCTGGGCTATCGCGGTCCACGGAGGCGCCGGAGTCGACCCGAACCTCCCGCAGGCGCGGCAGGAGGCGGCGAGGCGGCTCCTGGCCCGGTGCCTGCGGATCGGGGCGGGGGCGCTGGGGTCGGGCGCGGCGGCGGTGGACGTGGTGGAGGCGGTGGTGAGGGAGCTGGAGACGGACCCGCTGTTCAACTCGGGGCGCGGGTCGGCCCTGGCGAGGGACGGGACGGCGGAGATGGAGGCGAGCATAATGGACGGGAGGGGGCGGCGGTGCGGGGCGGTGTCCGGCGTCAGGACCGCCAAGAACCCCGTCTCCTTGGCCAGGCTCGTCATGGACCGCTCGCCGCACTCCTACCTGGCCTTCGACGGCGCCGAGCAATTCGCAAGGGAACAGGTATTACTTTCTCTTTTCTTTTTTTTTTTCTTTTTTTTTTTTTTTTTTTTTTTTTTGACGTGTTTGATTGAAAGATTTGCAGATAAATTACTGTAAAATATTTGATTGGGCTTTTTTTTTCATGGAAAATATTTTCATAACAAAATTTTCACCCAAAAAGAAATTAATTCCACAGAATTATTTTCCTAGGAAAAAAGTTTTATGGAATTAAAAAAAAATCTATGAAAATTTTAATTTGGGTGTTTGATTGGCATAATTTTTCGCGAAAAATAGTTATTTTTTATGAAAAATGATTTTTTTTTTGCTATAGGTTTGGCAAATTTCATTTTTCATCATTTTAGAAGAAAATATAAAAAATAATAGTTTTTTTGGAATATAACTCCATGGAAAATATAAGCTATCAAATACTATAATTGGTGAAAAATTTATGATGTAAATATTTTCCATAGAAAAAATGTCCAATCAAACACAGCAATGTTTGATAGTTTATATTTTTCATGAAATTATTTTCTAAAAAACTATCATTTTTTATATTTTCTTCTAAAAGGGTGGAAAATAAAATTTGTCCAACACATAGAAAAATATTATTTTCTATGAAAAATAACTATTTTCAGTGTAAAATAATCGGAAAATTTACTGTACAATAAGAAAATTATATAAAATTGGGTAAAACGATAGAAGTTTCAAAAATTATGGAAAACGATATAATCCGACAAACCGAGTGTCGAAAATTGGGCACGCCTAATTTCCGACACACGGTCTGTCGGAAATTGGACAATGTCCAATTTCCGACATACCATTTGTCGGAATTTGGGAGGGATGGTTGGGTGGGTTGGGTTGGGTGGTGGGTTGATTTTTTTTTCTTTTGAGTTGGTTTTTTAGGTGTGTCATGCTTAATAAATAAATAGATATCCATTTTACTTCAAATTGCTTTCATAGCTCAGTTGGTTAGAGCACCTGTTTTGTAAGCAGGAGGTCCTGAGTTCAAATCTCAGTGAAAGCAGTATTTAAAAATATTTATTTTTTACATAGGGTTTGTTTTTAACCAACTGAATGTTTTGTACCAAGAAGTTTATTACATAAACTCTAGAAATCGTTGCATATATCATTATATTGAGGAAAAAGAACATTATAAACGTAATATAGTTCATATTCTTTCAGTTAAAAGGGGAAATATAAAATCAATTTAGACTTTAGTTTACAAAAAATTTAAAAACAAACCCTAGAAATTATTTTATAAATAAGTAAAACTGCTTTCACTGAGATTTGAACTCAGGACCTCCTGCTTACTAAACGGGTGCTCTAACCAACTGAGCTATGAAAGCAATTTGAAATAAAATGGATATCTATTTATTTATTAAGCATGACACCCTTAAAAAACCAACTCAAAAGAAGAAAAAAACCAACCCACCACCCAACCCAACCCACCCAACCATCCATCCCAAATTCCGACAAATGGTATGTCGGAAATTGGACATTGTCCAATTTCCGACATACCGTGTGTCGGAAATTGGGCGTGCCCAATTTCCGACACTCGGTTTGTCGGATTATATCGTTTTTCATAATTTTTGAAACTTCTATCGTTTTACCCAATTTTATATAATTTTCTTATTGTACAGTAAATTTTCCGTAAAATAATGACAATCAAACACCTAAAATTATGTTTTCCGTGAAATTTTTTAAAATTTCATGAAATTTTTTCTAGGAAAACAATTCCATGGAATTATTTTTTTTCCACATAAAACATAAGTAATTTGGGATGAACGGTAAATTTATTTTGTCTATCATGAAAATGCACTTTCACTCTACTTTAACAAAATAAAATAATATGACTTCAATAAAAGGTTATACTTTTTTACTTACTCCAACGGTAACCAAACACCATATTTTAAATTTTTTTTTACTTCTAACTTCTACTTTTCAAAGCATGCTTCGCTCCACTATGCGCACACAAAATGTTAATTTTTGAATGGTTCATTTCGTTGCACTTGTCGAACCAATCAAACTGAGAATGCGTTTTTAGATTACCGGTTATGAGGTATCCGATGTCGGATAGTTTTAAGACGATTTTTAAATCAGTCCAACATATACTTAATAATTTATTAAGAGACGGTTCTGAAATTTTTATAAGAATAGAATTATTTATATGTCCGTATATAAACAAAAGCTCTTCAAAATTTTATTTTTTATGTTAAAGTATTTCTTATGCCGAAGTATAAGCTCTTGTCGCACTTTCAAAGTTTCATTCCTTATGTCGAAGTCTTTTTTATGCCAAAGCCTTCTTGATACAGATTTTTTAGATATCTTTGTAGGTGTTTAGATATCTTTATAGGTTGACACTATTCGACTTCGACAATAACCAAATAATACGAAGATATGAGAGAGTATAGGAAAAAAAAATTTAAAAAGTAATCATAGTTTAGAGGAATAATGAGAGAAACAAATATGTGAAAGATGAAACATGATATTAAATAAAATATTGAATTAATAATTATAATTATGTTTTTTTGTGAGGATATAAATGAAATAAAATAACAAAAAACCTTCCAACTTACAAATTTTGGGTGTTTATAAAGACATGGAACATTACACTACACCAATTTTAGACAATTTTTTTAGCCTACCAAAACAAATATGTGAGTGATGATAATTTGGAAGAATGTAGGGTTACAAATGCAAATTGTAGTTTTAATGGGGGTATAGATGAAAAAAGAGAGTAGAGAGAGAATCCGAGTCGTTACACGAACGGTTATGGGCCTAATGGGTCTTACGTTGGGATGACATAGGGGAACTCTTTAGAGTGAACATTCATGAGACGGCACCGATTTGAATACCGTTGTCCTCATAGATTCCTCTAATTTTGAATAAAATTCCAATGCACACGGAACACATGATATTTGTCACATGTGCTGGCTTAATGGAACACATAACATGATAGTTCTTTGACTGTAAATAAAGTCAAATATAATTATTTCAAATATTGTGCTCAGTCACTCTACTGTTATAAAGCGATGGAAGAAAACCATTCCAAAACTAATTTACAATTCTAAAACTAACCTAAAAAATAAATAAATAGGGTAGCTGTCACAATTACAAATTAAAAAAATTCCTAACTAATAACTTAATTTTGTGATATTTAACTACCTACACACTTATATATAACATATTCTAATTAAAATATAAACATATATATAACAAATTTTAATATATATATATATATATATATATATATATATATATATATATATATATATATATATATATATATCTTAATTCAAATATTTAAACTGTTTTTCAACAATATCAGAAATATAATTATTTGAATTTACTTATTGCTAGTTTAGATTTAGATAAGGATTATTTAGTTTTAGGGTCTCACATATACATGGATATTATGTTTTGGGTCTCGAAATTGACCGATGTTAGAATTTGGGTTTCGAAATCACTCTTAATAAAGAGTGATTTCGAGATCCAAACTCTAACATCGATCAATTTCTAGATCCAAATCCTAATATACATGTATAAGTGATACCCTAAAACTTAGTAACATTTTAGATAAAAGGTGACATAGTATACAATATATAATGATTTCTAAATTGTGGTTTTTCTTCGTGGTAGATTTGTTTATGTTTAAACTTTTCAATCTACTATACCAATATTTTTTATATAGTCTCTTCTAATTAAATTTATAAATTATATCACGGTTTATTTAAAATGTGAGTAAGGCTAGATTTCAGCAGAGTATGTTTAAATAGATAATTTCAATTCAATATTATCTATGAGCTAACAAAATTTAAAATGTACTTTGATGTAATATAATATAATAATATCTTGGGGAAAAAAGAATAGAAGTTACTCATTTTCTCAGGAAAAAAAGTGGAATAATTATTTTGTCCAAACTTTATGAATTTGTTGTTCCCAGTAATCGCCAATCAAACCTCGTGTCCTAATTTTGTTGGCTCTACACAATTTTCTAGTTGGGGTCCAATCTTCCTGAATCAGAATCCAGACCCATGACCCACTAAACACAAGTTCAGTGGCATCTGGTGGGAAGAAGGGAAAAAAAAAAAATTGGCATGGATTGTCACGTTCATCCCTTCTTCTTTGCCTACTTGGTGTTGGTGGGATCAAGTTGTGAACTCATTTGCCAATCATAAAATAGGATATATTTTCAGTCCTAATTTTTTTATAACTATAAAAGATTTAGGATTTTGTTGACTGATTTTATTTAGATTAGAACGCATGGCAGTTCAAAGGATTGGTTATCCTATTCAAAGCTAATTTTGGTTGTCCCTTGACGTTTATTATAGATCATACTAGACCTAGTAGTTGTCCTAAGCATAGAAGAGTTGTCCAAATTCGAAGTCTTGTCTGACTGACTTTTCTATGAACCGACCCTGATTACACGACTAGACCTAGTAGCTGTCCTAAGCATAGAAAAGTTGTCCAAATTTGAAGTCTTGTCTGACTGACTTGCCTATGAACCGACACCCTGATTACACAACATGTTAGTTGTAGATTTATAGTTATTAATTATTCATAATCTGCATTTGTGGCCATCTTAGTAGTCCCCTATACTCCTGTCATGGCCTCAATATGGGTCAGGAACTTTTCTCCTAAACATCATATATATTTGAGTAGTGCTACGTTGTCCGTCTGCGGACCAGCCCGTCTGTCACGTATCGTCGCTCCATTGACAAGTCAACCGACGTGGGACCCATGAATAGGGAGGAGAGGCAATGGAGTGCGGCCACGCAATGGACGGACCAGCTCGTCTGCGGACAAATTAGCTTTTCCGTATATATTTTCACCATCTCAAATCACTATGAAATTTGCCGACATCAAATATTTTTGTCGTAACTCTTTTTTTAGAAGGCTCGCCTTCCTCGTAATCTTTAAAAAAAATAATTTTTGACGATTTGGATTTGTTTGGAGGAGTGATCCCCACCGCTTCCTATTTTTGGGGAGTTCCTCTCATCAAATATCTGAAGGATTCACGTGAACAGTTAGGTAGCAAAAGCCAAGGACCAAATATTTTGAGCAAAAAAAAAAGAGTAGCAAGAGTAATTAATGACTACAACTTGCACAAATGTACGTTCCGAGTGAGGAGGGAAATCATAGTGGGTGTCTGGTGACTCCCACTTGCCATCTCTCTCTACATGTGTCACGAAAAGTCATACCAGCAGATGTAACACATAAAAAAAAATAGAAGTGCTACCTTGTCCGTAGATATAAACCGCAGTCCTGGGCCATATGTCGCACGCTCATTGGAGGAGGAGCGGGATGGGTCCGGTGTGGTGCATGAGGGGTGTGTGCGGTCACGCACGCGGTCAACCCCCGCAGGCCAAAAAAGGTTTCCGAAGAAAAACACTTTGTACCAAAGCGACACAATTTCGATGGCATCGCTCGATTGTAACATAGACATGGCCGGTCCGAAAGATTGGATTGTACTATCCACGGACGGACATAGTAAGAAACAAATTGGATCAATTAACTCCACTGAATAAATAATATTTTTTTTGCTGATAGAGTAATTTTTTTTACATTTAAGGTTGATTCCTCTCTTAAATTTTTGTTTCTGATTCTACACATAGCTAATTTTGGTTAGCCGTTGATTCTTATTGTGAGCCGATTCGGTCATACTAAGTCTATGAGGTTGCCCTAAAAATAAGAGGGTTGTTCGAATCTGATAAGATATCGGACTTACTTCTGGACCGGCCCTGACATGCCTTACATCGTCTGCAAAATTGTCAACCCCCCGCCCCCCCCCCCCCCCCCCCCCCCCCCCCCTTTGGTTTGTCCAAATGTGAATCTAAAATATTTGATTGAATTGTTTGAATGCAGGGCGTGGAGTTAGTGGACAACGATTATTTCATCACCGAGGAAAACGTAGGCATGTTGAAGCTAGCAAAAGAAGCCAACTCAATCATGGTTCTGCACCCCGCTGCTAATACTCTCCACTTACAATAACGGAAATGATATTTTGTCCGCAGATTTCGGAACACCAATTGGCCTGCCGTCATGTGCCATCAGCCCATTGGCCCTCCTGTTAACACCGTACCCAATTGCTTAAAAATCTAGACTGAGGGCCAATGGGAACCAGTCACGTGGCGACAGAGCAATTGACGGTCACGAAAACTGTGGACAAAAGTGCAGTGTCCTTACAATAACCTTACAACACACTTTTATCTAACCAATACTGATGTACTGTTTGAAACACAGTTCGATTACAGAATTCCGATACCGGGAGCCGACACGTGCAGCGCAACCGCAGGCAGCGTGCTCCGGATGAACGGCCTGCCGATCGGCATCTACGCGCCGGAGACGGTCGGGTGCGTCGTGGTGGACGGCGCGGGCCGCTGCGCGGCCGCCACGTCCACGGGCGGGCTGGTGAACAAGCTGAACGGGCGCATCGGGGACTCGCCGCTGATCGGGGCGGGGACGTACGCATGCGAGGCGTGCGCGGTGTCGTGCACCGGGGAGGGGGAGGCGATCATCAGGGGGACGCTGGCGAGGGACGTGGCGGCGGTGGTGGAGTACAAGGGGCTGGGGCTGCAGGAGGCGGTGGACTACGTGGTGAGGGAGAGGCTGGACGAGGGGATGGCCGGGATGATCGCCGTCTCAAGCAGCGGCGAGGTGGCGTACGGGTTCAACACCAATGGGATGTTCAGGGGGTGTGCTACTGAGGATGGGTTCATGGAGGTTGGCATATGGGAGGAGTGTACTTATGCAGAATAAAACATAATATCGTGTTATCAACATTTTTTGGATGAGATGTTATCACTTGTTATGTTTGTTAGGTGTTATTGAAGTTGCGAAAATTTGGCTACAAGTTTTGAGTAGACTTGTGAGTCTACAACCAAAGTGGTGAAAATAAAAAACAACTATGGAAGATGTATTCTTCTACTATTGGAATGATGAAGAACATTGTTGTTCAAAATGATATTCGAACATTTCCGTCAAGAAACCAACAAGTTCGGAAGAATTTCTAAAATGCTTAATAACGGTATCTTGTTAAACGTCGGCCAATGCATGAATAAGACACTCGATGATGGTTGTTGCTTCTCTCTTTTCTCCCCCATCTTGTGTTTCTGCCAGTGCAAAAACACATACCTTATATAAGGAAGCCAACCCCTAGCAACAATAACTGTCAATTACAATGTGGACAGAAAAAAGGGAGAGTAAATTACAATAAAGTGGACGGTTACCAATAGTAACTCCCTATACATATGGCAGTTACAAAACTGAACAGCCCCAGCAACAGCAAAATCACAATAGCATAGCAGAAGGCCCATGGAAGCAGGAGTTTGTAGAACCCGTACGGTAGCATGTCATCTTCGATGCGTAAGTGCGAAATACAAACTACAAAGTGCGTCATGAAAGCACCATCGAGTTCGAGTTGGACTTAACTCCAAAGGGAATCCTTCCAAGAAAGTGACAAAAACAAAATTTTATTGTGAAATTTGAACCTCGCCTACTAGAAAAAACAAATCAGTCATATAAACCACTTGAGCTAACACATCTCATGTATCCAAAACAATAAATAAAAGCTTAAATATTGAAATACACAATAGAGGTTAACCTAAACATGTAATGGTAGGTCCTGATAACTAATGCT
Organism: Iris pallida; assembly: GCA_029216955.1. Classification (NCBI taxonomy): domain Eukaryota; kingdom Viridiplantae; phylum Streptophyta; class Magnoliopsida; order Asparagales; family Iridaceae; genus Iris; species Iris pallida. The sequence continues at coordinate 9,101,255 of JANAVB010036020.1, read as the reverse complement.
CACGCATGAGTCAAACTATAGTACAATACATAATGGACTAAATCATGAATTCAGTATCACAGCTACAGTTCTCTCCACTCAAACAACCACATCAATTGTGCCTCTGGTCGCACGTTAAATGACCATGTGCTGACCTAGTATCTATGTATGTATCTTGGATGTCTACAAGTATACCCTCAAGAAACGATCACATCTCTATTCATACAGATAGGTGAGTTCTTTCCTTAAGGAGTTTAAAGTTCCAGCATGAGCCACATGCCTCCTTGCAGTTTTACGTCATTGTGACATGGCACGAAGCCGATGTCTCAATACCTCATTTGGTGTCATCCCACTGTAGCATGAGGTACTAGTTTCTTTGCAGTATTGTACTACAATCCATCATGGGACTACATGCCTCTTTGCGGTGCTACACCATATGACATGGCCCAAAGTCGAGGCCCCACTGTTGTGTCACGCTACTGTAGCATGATTGATTATGTCTTTTATAGTGTTGTGCTACTACTCTCTACCTTTCAACATGAGACTTCCTCTCCCTATCCAGTGATATCCCGCTATGACATGATCTGAAGTCAAGGTCTCACCTAATGTCGTGTTACGCTATTGTAGCAAGGAGTACTAGCCCCTTTGTAGTGTTAAACTACTTGTGCTTTCTGTAAAGCACACCGAACATTACAAAAGCTAATAACTTATTAAGGCTCCAAGCCAACATCCCATGTGACTTGCTTAAAGAACACAAAGTAGACCGCAGAGGTTCTGCAATCCAATCTCACCAAATTCCGTATGAACAAACATTTATACCTAATATATCCAATCTATGATCCGATTAAATTTTTTGTCCTCAACAGGTTGGCACTTGAGATCCTTGGTGAACGGATCTGCCATTATTCTAGCTCCAAACATCAAACACTGCAATGATGTCCTTTGAGATGTGCTCATTCAATGCTTTGTGTTGAAATCTCAAAGTTCTCTTCTTCCCGATGAAGAGTTTGAATGTCATTGTTGCAGTCGCATGGTTATCGCACTATATCGTTATAGCCAGAATATGCACACCAACCAGAGAAAGATCTTATGTGAGCTCCCAAAATTATTTTGTTTCATTTGTTGCTATAGCCCGTACATAGAACTCAAAATTCCCAAACTATGCTTATTCGACTTCCACGATATGGTCGTTCCACTCATGAAAAAGAGAAATTCTCATGTAAACATTTTTCTCTCCTTATCTAAGCACCAACTAGCATCACTAAAGCCTTCCACCACCAACCACGATTAGGTAAACCCCCAAAACAAACCATAAAATATCAATTTTCCAAATCAAAAACCACAAACCAACCAAATAGTCAACTTCAGTTAGGTTAAGTTAGCAATAAAAGTCTTCTATCTCCCAAAAAAAAAAAAAAGTCCAGACTAGGGTTCTAGTAATGCCCATTGATTCTCATCCTTGTTGGTCGAAAACTTGAGCCCTCGGTAACAAATGGAGTTGTAAAACCGTCTCCATACAGATACAGATACAGAACAGAAGGGTTCGTATAAAAAAGAAGGTACATATGAGCAATTAGTTTATTTAACTTGCAAATAACCTAAAATTCGCAAGGAAAAATTGTTTGATCTACAAGGTGTAAAAAACACTGATTTTATTCTAAACTAATACCAATTGGCTTGTGATATTATCATGCCAAGCAGTGGCATGATTATGTACAAGGCTCTCCACTCTCCAGGAGGAAGAGCTGGTTGAGATGCTACGCAAGGTTCTCCTCTCCAGAAGGAAGAACGGGTCGCAAGAGAGATGCTACACAAGCACGCGCTCCAGCGACGCTCTTGCAAGGCTACCTTACTTGATAAGAATGCACCTGATTGGGGAGCCCTCGGCACCACGCAACCTAAGAGGCAAGCAATGCAAAGAGTAGATTCCAGGTGCGACGTTTTCTAGCTTCAAGGCTTCCACGAGGATGGTTTCCTGAAGAAAACCACAAGGTTAGAAGCACAAGACATCTGTCAGTTTCTATAGTCAAGCATAAGATGCATCAATCAGAAACATTCTTAGAAAGGATGGTGTTAAAATGTTTACACATCTTTAAAAAAATTGATGATATATATAATTAAATAAGAAGTTATCATTCAAACTGGTGACATTAGAAGAGCTAATTTTTGGTTGATAGGATGAAGCACCAAGTGAATAAGACGTTATCATCCATGTTTGTCTATCTGATAATTAGGTGAATTGCACATCAATAAGATATTTGCCGGCTGTTCCGTTAATCACAAACATAAACATGGGGTAGACGGAGGGGCTTTTCTCCCACCGATTATCTCAAAAATGATTTATGAAGGCCCATTATTGCATGTCAAAGTCTTTCACTCTGCCAAAGTAATGTGAAAGATAAATCAAGCATGGATGATAAATCAATTGTTAACAAATTAATTATTTAACGTAACAATATACATAAGAGAAAGTCGACATGTTAGTATCATGTTGATTGTTAAAGACTCTGCTACTACAACAAAACTCTAGAGTTATGGTGAAGATTGAGGGTTAAATATTAATAGTATTCCAACACGTGGTAGCAGTATAATTTTTTTTAAAATCCACTTAAAATGTACATCAAAAGAGATTTGAAGTTGGGTTGCTTTGATACAATGTTGAGGATCCTGGGTTAGTTGATTGACTGAGTTAACTTCCTAGCTGAGGTGTATAGTGGCTCACTCTTTGCTTCATCCACTGAACAGTTTTGTTATCCCTGTTTGATTCAGGGTTCACAACGCACCATTAGATGGTCCGTATCTACAAATTAAAATAACCAAAGAACTGGCTCATAGGAAAGTCGAAGAAGTCTTAAAGTATATATTACAAACCAGAATCATCTCGTTCATTTTAATCCAGTTAATTACCTTTTTTTGCAGAATTCTAAAACAGCTTCTAACAGCAAACTAAAAGTAGACGACACCAGGAAAAATCCATGGCAATGAAACCTTTTCTTAGTTGATTAAGAATACAGATATCCTACATATGGGTTTGAGCCTCCAAATTCCAAAGAGGGTGTATGTTATCTAACAATGTGCCTGTTCAAAATGTTGTTTTCGAGTAACAGAGAGAGAGAGAGAGAGAGAGTTTAGTAGCCACCATTAAAGTTTTTGAAAAGCCAAAGAGGCCATGGAAGAATTGAAGTAATTTTCATTAGAGATGTTCATTAAACTTTGGTTTAGTTTTATACTGATGTGGAAGTCTATTATGACTCAAGGAAGGCTTTCTTCAATCTTTAAGCTCTCTATACTCTCTTCTTAATTTCTTAAGATTTGTAACATCACTTGCTTCAATATTGTTCTATAGCTTGCAAGCGATTCGCGGTTGTGTGGATTCGGACTGTGCCTGTTTACTCGTACTTAAAATTGAATTCAAACTTTAATTTTCCAAGAGGTTATCAATTGGGACAATGCTAGTAAATTCTCTTAGCCTCTCTGTCCTGTTATATTTTCTCATTAGTCCTTTGAGATCAGCATCAAAGTGGAAAAATGAAATTGAACAGATTCAGATGAGAATTATAAAATGTAGACCTTTGGCAATGTATATACCATGTATACAAAGGCTTGCATAAATATGTGCATGAGACAGTACTTCATATGATCTAAGACAATGAATTCAAGTATTCGAAATAACATTTGGCAAAATCTAGCAAACGATGCTGGCGGGGCACTGGGCACACTTGAAATATTTGATTCGATTTTTCACTTTAGCTATTCTCCATTGTAATTTATTAAGGGATTTGCTAAAGAAACCCAACAGATGGGTTGATTTAATCCGACTCTTGTGGCTCCTGTCCATGTGCTTTGCTCTCTCTCTCTCTCTCTCTCTCTCCGTGTGCTTGCATAAATGGCACATCAATGGTTGGTGTCCTATTGTTTTATATCAATACAAGGAATCAGTTTATTACTTTAAACTGACATGACAAGTGAACCACTTGATGGAAACTCCATCAATCTCAACATTACTTGAGAAGATCTTGAATTTTGAAAATGATTTGGATGCCATTAGCCTAACTGGAAATGTAAAGCATTCAGCATTATTAACAGGAAGAGACAAAAAGATGTTCCGAAATGTAGGATCTCATTCTTGAATGAAAAATCATTTTTGTAGAGACTTCTCTTCTTTCTTTCAAATTTTGCTTACATACGTACAAAATACTATTGAGGCTTCACCAAGTAGACTCTCAAGATGTACAGAGACTTCTAAATCGAGATCTTAGATGCTATATCTAAGATTAGGAGGTTGCAGGCTAGTTGACCTGACATGCAAATACTGGAAGCCAAGGAGTCCTTTTTCAGCATTAATCTTCATGTGTTCTCCATGATTGAGAATCAGGGATAGCAACACCGAGAAGGAATTCCGATTCAGCTTCCTCCTCGTGAAGACACACATTACCCTCTTCAGTTAGCTATCTTTAACAACATAAGCAAAGAAGGTTCTGCATGCAAAGGATTTAGGCATGGATGGTAAAGGACTGGAGGTTCAAGTGAGGCTCAAGGTGGATTTTCTTTTCTTACGGTTCCGGGAATGGTAGGGCACCATGGAGTACCTACTCATTCTTTTGTTAGAAGGATGGCTTGATGGGGTAAAATTCCTAACCACCCACCATCGTTTTATAGAAAGGTTATGGAGTATTCACTGCATCTTGTTCATGCATTGGAAGGTTCACGAAAAAAGTTAAATTCAATGTTTTATCTCGTGCATTGATTTCAAGGTTCACGGGAAAAATCCTAATAACAATGTCTTGTTCACGTCTAGCACGTGTTTACAAAAGTTTTTTTAGGAAAGACCGAAATGAATTTCATTCTCATTTGTTTCATGACCTAGGTCATACCCCAAGTCAAATGAGGAATTATGCTGTCATTATTAGGAATATCAATTTTACCATTTACGGTTGTTTACCTCGGTGAGTTTAGGTTTACTATTGGTGTAAGTGCATTTTTTAGTAGATTTCAGAAAATGAGGTTTACTATTGGTGTAAGTGCATTTTTTAGTAGATTTCAGAAAATGTTCCATAAAAAAAATGGAAATAGAAATTGAATTTTAATTGAATGAAATGTTGGTAAGCATTTATCAAATAGTTTATGATGCATAAAACATACATCATTGCTTGTCCTGAATTTGACTATGGGAAGTTATCTTGACTATATGGTTAGGTACAAAGCCATAGTGGATCGCTGAAACTAGGCTATTTCTGGTCTATATGTTATCATTTTAGTAACTTTACTAGGCGACTTGGATTTTGCATATGTGCTGTGCGCTGACTGGTGCTGAATAGAAAAGAGTAACTATTAGTTGTGTCATATAAGTCACATATATGTATTGATCTTGATGATTCACAAGATATATGTATATATATTTTTCCTAATGTCGAGCTTAATTATGTATTCAAAATCCTTGACTTTGAAATTTTAGTTGTTTCCTTAGATTACAAAACTCAAATTTCTACATCTTAGGCTGGGTTTGGGATTGGGATTGCTTATCATGGCTGCCGCTGCTTACTTTTTGAAAGGCAATCATAAAAGCTATTTGGTAACACCATCTTGTCAATTTTTTCTTGAAAAGCCAGCTCAATTTTGAGGCAGCTTTCTAAGGCAGATGGGAGGTTGCTGCCAAAAGCTGCTGCCAGCAGCATTCCCAAACCAGGTCTTACTTTGTTAGAGAACTTCAATAAGAACTGCATTTAAGAAGAAAAAATTTGATCCAGTTGGGTACGGATCTGGATTTGAAGTTTTTAAACTGTATTCACGCAGTGTGGCAGCAGTATAATTTTTATAATCCACCTAAATGCACGCTGAAAGATATTTGAACTTGGGTTGCTTTGATACAATGTTGAGGAACTAATTTTATTCAATTAAATGGCTTACTTCATTAGAGAGAATGAGAATGGTATCTATACAAGAGGAGAGCCTCATTTAGGTGGCTATCCAATGTTGGACTAAAACTAGTAACTAATAAGATAAATCAAAAGGTGAAGGTTCTTTTCTATAAAAATGATGTATGATGTGGTCAAAAAAAATGTAAAGAACTGAACTTAACCTATGCCAAAACTTTACAGGAAAATAAAGCATGTCATCAGTAAAGAAAAATCGTACCCTGCCTTCAAGAAACACCAGATGAGAAGGGATCAAATCATCAAATGCAGCTACTGATAAATAGTCGATCCCTACACAATATTATGGAACCAAGAGGAGACATGTTATCAGTTAAAAACATCAGTAGAGCACTCAATGTTATTTCATTGTACTTGAAGAAACATAATCCATGAAAGATGCTGAATAATCATGTCATCCTATATATGAAGTCATGCATTAAGCACATGGCACTATGGCAGTTAAGTGGTTAACAAGTTTTGCATTGTAAAAGAAAACTACCCCTAAGTAATTGCATATTCCTTCCATATGGTCATTATGAGCATTCTAATTAACTGATAACATTCTTGTATCAATTGGCAACATTAATACTGCTAAATTCACAAGCCACAGGTTCAATTTGGTAAGCATTGTACAATTTTATACTGCTATATAAACCACATTGGATAAATTTGATTGATGGTACAGATATAAAGCCCATAATTTATCAGCATTTCCAACAGTTATAAATAAATAAATAATATTATTATTAAAAAACTAGTTGACTAGGCCTACAAGCAGATCTTGAAAATTATCACACATCGTACGACAGAAATAAAAGAAAAGGGCACAACTATATAAATACTTTTTCAAACTCACCAACAAGCTTGATGTCAGTGTTATCTACCAGCCATTGTGCACCATCTTTCATAAACCCAACATAGCTTGTATCAAACTCCTTTTTCCACATAAGCTTCCTGCAAGCAAATATTTTACCTGTTCACTAAATCGAGTTTTTATATTAATTGTAGTCAAGAATGTATATTTTGCTTTCATAATGATGAATCGGTGGGTCATTTGTTTTTACAATGTGAATTTTGGAATATTTCAGTAAAATTTGGAATATTACTGGTGGTCAATCTTCAGTTAAGAATTGGTTGGTGAGTTGGAGGGAGACTAAAACATCAGTCTCAGACTCTCAATTTGAGCAGCATGGGACTTAGTTATGGCAGCCTTCATATGAATTGTTTGGAAGGAAATAAATAATAGAATCTTTGAAGGCAAATATAGGCATTTTTTTTAATATTTTGTCTCATATTATTAATTTATCTCATGAATGGGCAGGTACTTCATCAACAGAAAAGGTAAACCAAAGTTGCCAGTAATGATGCAATCTGCGTGTGGTAATAGTTCAGAGGGTCAAGAGATGGCGATAATCATGTAGTAAATCAGCAAGCGGCATAAAGGGTTCAGACAGGAAGGATGGTGGAGCTTGTGGGTTAATCTAGTTTTTGGTAATAGCAGTGGTATAATTCAGATAATGTTGTTCCAATTACTTCTGAACTGTAATATTGAGCTATGATGTGTTATGGAAACAAATTGATGGTTTTCTTGATGTGGATGTAAAATCAGTTGGGCTCTATTATTATTAATATAGTTAGGCAGGTTGAGTACTCAGCCTAGCATTCTAAGTTAAATACCTATATCTCAAAAAAAAAAATCTAGTTCAATGTGATCTTGTCCAGATTTAGATATGCATAGACAATATATACGTCTTTCAAATAGATGGGAATAATCATGCTCTTGCAAAAACATTTTCTAATTAATTTATTGCTGATGTTGGTTAGAAACTATTGCTTTCCTAATAAGACTAAATGAGTTGGATATTGAAAATGGCAAAAATAATCGCAGAACTCGACAGATAACAATAATGTACCAAATAGCTATCTTAAGTACAAATACAATTTCGATTGATCTAAATTAAATGGCTGAATTTGGACTTCAGAGCCAATTCCCAAGAATAGATAGGTTCTCGATTATGCTTAAACCTGACTAGGAAACTCATGCGGAAATGGAATATCTATGATACAAACCATTATGTGCAAACTAAGCACATAATATTTAGCTTGGCATAGCACTGACAATAAATTATAGCAAAAGCACATCAGTGGTAGACATGTCATACCTATCAGTGTTTAATGTTCTGAAGAGCACACGACGAACTCCTCTTGGAATATGCAGAGACTCCATAACTTCAGCTGTATAAAGGTCAAGATGTCGCCGGCATGAGTTACAGAAAATAAGCTTTTGTATCAATAAAAGCATTACCAAACAAATGTTTTTTTTTTTTTGATAAACGGTGGGAGAAAGAGCCCCTTGGAGCGTCATTAAAGAGAGGGTTAATGAAACATCCAACTACAAAAAGCTTTAAGTCCCTGCAGCATACATCGGTACTACAAAAATCATTGGAAAAGTTAAAGCTTACCAAACAAATATATCGAACAGTAGCATATATCAGATTTTCATTAACCCCCCAGGTTTATAGGGGCTTACTTTAGAAAGTTGTAGAATCATCAGTGACGAAACCAGGATTTAGTGATGACGGGAGTCAAAACTTATAGTCCCCGAGGAGGGGGTGGCGTGTGTGTCATAATACGGGTTGGTGGAAGGACCAACATAAGATAGTAGATCAATGCACATATTTCTACATGCAATGTGGGTCTTTTCACAAGCTGGTCAAAAAGAGCTTTTATATGAGATTTAACAAGATCATTATGCTTACAATTATCACTTGTCTCAAAAAAAGAGAAACCATATCGGTCTTCTAACAACATGGTCGCTCTTTCTAGACGAGGATGGTGAAGAACATCCAGTCCAGCTCTGACAAAGGATTCAGATTTCAGCCTCTTTCTTAACAAAGGATTTAGCCTTTTTAAGGAATGCATAAGAAGAATCACCGAAAAGTTAAAATGGAACACAACTTAGATAAGATGTGCTACTTCTACCTATATTGATTTATGCCTGATATAAAGTTAGTCTTAGTTTCTGGAAAAACATATCTGATAAGAAGTTCTGGGATTACGAACATCAGCGATAGCCTACAAGGTAAACAAATCAAGTATTGGATGAGGATGCAACCAACAGAAAATACATAGGAAAAACACCTTGGGAATTGTTTATCGGTCATTGCTCTCGTAGATAAGAAGTTTTGGGTTTACGAACATCAGTGATAGCCTACAAGGTAAACGAATCAAGGGAAGTATTGGATGAGGATGCAACCAACAGAAAACACTTAGGAAAAATCCTTGGGAATTGTTGTGGGTTATTGCTCTCGTAGATAAGAAGTTTTGGGATTACGAACGTCAGTGGTGGCCTACAAGGTAAATGAATCAAGGAAAGTATTGGATGTGGATGCAACCAACAGAAAATACATAGGAAAAAAAACCTTGGGAATTGTTTGTGGGTTGTTGCTCTCGTATTAGAGAACGCTTCACCAGTTCAAAATAATAGAAATGTTAACTTGTTAGCTGAGGTTTCAAAATAGCACTCTCATTTGACTGTACTAGTTTTATAAGACAAGTTCAACAAGACAAAATTTATAACAAATCATCCTAAAGATTTCTGAAAAAAAGTTATAAATATGCTTTGATAAGTATAACATAGTACTTACCAGTTATATTCTTGTCTCTTGGAACATCAACCAATAATGCAGGACCTGTTTTAAGATCAAAAGAACATAAAGATCAGTTAATATCAGTTATTTGGGAGCATAGGTGAAATTGTTATAGCACTTCTCCATAGTTAGACAGAAGCAATATATAGGAAGCATGGACATTTAAAAAAATCGTTGTGATGTCAGTACTGGAAATGTAGATAGTATATAAATGACACTGACACTCCTAAACTAGTACGCGCCAAAATATGTATCTTGCCCGTGTCGCCATGTCTGCTCATTGTGTTGTATTTATCTCCGTGCAATATAAGAAGAACTTTACATGGAACATATCAAATGAAAAGCCTAGGCTCTCCATGTAATGATATAATTATCCTGCTTTTTGTAGGCCCAAACAATCATGCTGGTTATTTCATATTAATCACAGGGATGTGGGTATTCCAAGTAACTACTTATATGCAAGGTTGTAAAAGGCGCTAGTCAGGAGGGCACCGGGCACCTAGCGCCACCTAGGTGGCTGCGGTTCAAAAAAAAAATCCCAAAAACTACTGAAATTTGCAAAAAAAAAAAAAGTCCACAAAGGGGGCCTAGGTGGACGCCTAGGACCCGGACATCAGGCGCCTAGGCCGACTTTTAGAACAATGCTTATATGGTACTACACAATCTAATCAAACCTACTTCTCAAACTTCTGTCTATTTCTAAAATTTCTACCGACTAAAATATACTTGAATTTATCAAAAGCGGCTAACTCGCAACTAAATACCCTGAACTTTTTCTGATTTGAATTTTGCTACTCCAAAGTATTATAATTAGAAAGTTACTCCCTAAACCATTATAATTAACAATTGAACACCTGAACTGTCTCGAGTTTGCATCTTGTAACACCTACACTGTCAGGCGGCCGCCTAGGCCGACTTTTAGAACAATGCTTATATGGTACTACACAATCTAATCAAACCAACTTCTCAAACTTTTGTCTATTTCTAAAATTTCTACCGACTAAAATATACTTGAATTTATCAAGTGCGGCTAACTCGCAACTAAATACCCTGAACTTTTTATGATTTGAATGTTGCTACTCTAAAGTATTATAATTAGAAAGTTACTCCCTAAACCATTATAATTAACAATTGAACGCCTGAACTTTCTTCGAGTTTGCATCTTGTAACACCTACACTGTTACCGTCATGTTTAGGGTAGCAACTTGCAAAATTGGGAAAAGTTTAAGGTATTTAGTTGCAAATTAGCCTGGTTTAATATCATAGGAACCTACTTAATGAACTAAACCTACTTAATGAACTACAATATCCCAATCTATCAATATCATAGGAGGATCCTTCATTTATCATGGCTAAATTTCAACTTGATACCCTCAACTTTTTAACTTGATACCATAAACTTTAATAATAGACAACTTAATATCTCAACTAACAATTTACTACCCTACCAGTATAAACGGAAAATCCAAAATGGCAAAAATATCCTCATAATTTGTGATCACTTCAAATACCCCGGAGGAGGATGGGGGTAATTAGGTCCCAAAAAAATTTATTTTGTTGAAACGAAAATTTTAATTCCTAACTGACCGAGAGTATCGACTTGAAAATATTCAATAGTTTAGGGTAATAAGATATTAAAGTTTAGGGTCTGCTTGGTAACGGTGTTTTCACCGATTTTGGGACATTTTTGATCCGAACATTTATGAAAACCTCTGCTTGTTAATTTTTTTGAGACACTGGTTTTGGTCGGCTCAAAAACCCCCCAAAAACCTGTGTAATGTAATTTTGGGTGGCTTTATAAACGCCCCAAATCGATGGGTTTTGAGGGATTTTATTATTTTATTCCATTTATATCCTCACCAAAATATATAATTATAACTACTAATACCCTTCCATATTTAATTTTAGTCGTGTAAAAAACTTTCAGAACCGCTCGTTAGTGAATTACCAAGTATGGATTGGACTGGATTAAAAGTCGCTACTTAAAAACCACCCAAAACCGGACCCCTCGTAACCGCTCATAACCGGTACTCTAAAAACACCTCATAACCGCTATCCCTACAATTGCCAAGCAGACCCTTAGGGTATCAAATTGAAAAAATTTAGTAGTTGAGGGTATCAAGCTGAAATTAAGCATTTGATCAGTGATGACTTGGAGAAACTCAAAATTATAATAATAGGTTTTTTTTAGGGGCACACCCATTTTTACTAGGGGGCAGCCCTTACTTAGGGGACAGCCCATTGGGTGAAACTTTTACTAGGGGGCAGCCCAAATTTTACTAGGGGGCAGCCCAACCCCCCAAACTCATTTTTTCATCTCATTTCATCATTTCCTCTCTCTCTCCTCCAAAAGAAGAAAAAGAGAAGAGCTCTCTCATCTCCCTAAACCCTACAAATTTCTCCTCCACCATTCCTCCACCCATTTTCTTTCACGAACTCTCCCACGTTCGACGAGATGACACGCAAGTCCAAGACATCCGATGCTAGGTACGTTTTTCGCTAATTTCGTTCTATAATTTGATAAATTTTTTTTGAAACCCTAGAATAGTTTGAAATATCGAAATTTTTTTGATAATTTAGGTTTATAATGTCTTTAGGGTTTATAAATGGGATTTTCGAACACAACAAACCCACAATATCTCTTCAAACCCTAACCCTAGATAACGACAAACTAGCGAGTCGTTTCTGTTGGCCGAGTACAGTAGGACTGCCATGATTGTGGCAGTCCTCATATACACAAGGACTGCCACAGTCCTGGCAGTCCTCTATTAACAGAGGACTGCCAGGACTGTGGCAGTCCTTGTGTATATGAGGACTGCCACAATCATGGCAGTCCTACTGTACTCAGTTCTGGGGGTAAGAATAGGGGGTAACAGTCGCACAATCTATTAGGGGATAATAGATCTATTTTAGTCTGCATTAGTTATTAATTGTACGGTCGCACAATCTATTGCTCTATAGGGGTGACAGTCCTCCCGAGGCACCAAAAAGAATACGTCCCACCGCATCAAAGCGGAAGGAACGTGCCGAACGTCCTCTTGAGCGCCCGATAACAATTTCCGAACCCGAGGGCCAAGGTCGGGCTGGGACACGGAGACCCCCCCCGGTTGCACAAGCTCGGTCGAAGCAACGAGCTCGTACTCCTTCTCCTCCCAGTGATGACGACGACGTGCCACTTAGCCAATTCCTACCACCACGTCAAGAGAAGGTCGGTCCTTCTGAAGAGGCCGGTCCTTCTGAGCCGCCTGTCCGGCCTCCAGGTTGCTCAATGTTGCCTTCTTTTGAGAACCATATTGCATATGCAATATGGAAGGACCCGGTATGTGCATTACTTTTGTAAGCTAGTAGTTCAGTATATGATATCTATATGTATTTCATGTTTTTTATGTTTTTATATGTTGTTTGATATACAGAGGACATATCGTATGCTCAGGGCTGTGAGTCACGGGAAGAAAATCATGTCTTGGCCGTTTTGCAGCTTGCCGGAGGCCGTCCAGGAGAAAATCGTACCGAGCGGTTTGCACAATCTGGCAGATTATGCCTACAGGACAATGGATAGTGCCCTGATATCCGCTTTTGTGGAGAGATGGCACCCGGAGACCAACACGTTTCATCTCCCATGCGGGGAGATAACCATTACACTGGACGACGTCTACCAGCTACTGGAGCTGCCAGTGACCGGGCGCGTAATGACCAAAGAGCATTACACGAATGAAAAATCTGTGAAATGGTACGAGAAGATCGTCAGGTTTGTCTCAAGTAACCTTGGACTTGAGGAAACTAGTTTCACAACTCTCCCCGGCTTCAAGAAATCATACGGAATTCCGTTGTCATTTTTGGTGGAGCACTTCACGGATCTGGAATTGGATGAGGATGATGATGTGTTGGTCGACGCGGTGGCCCGTGCTTACATGTTGTTCGTCCTAGGAACGGTAGGCATTTCGGACAAGTCCGGAACCTCGATACACGCGAGGTACATGCTCAACTTATTGTCCGTGGATGACTTCATAGATATATCGTGGGGTAGCGGTATTCTCGCCTATCTTTACCGCGAGCTAGGCATCGCATCCCGCGTCGGGACTAAGACAATTGCCGGATGCCAGACTCTGCTACATGTAAGAAAACTTCCAACAACTTAGTCTCGTATACTTCATTTTGTTGTTTATATTTTGTGATTATTAACTTATAAATTGAATAGGCATGGATATACGAGCACTTTCCGATGCTCGGGCGGGGTGAGCTGAACCCAAACTACCTTGAACACCTTCCTAGAGTGGCTCGATGGAGGCCGGCCCCGGTGGAAACGAAAGATTGGCAAGTACTGGCTACCATTCGTGGAGTACTTGACAATTTGGTAGCAGAAGAGGTAATAAATTGAGACTTATTTTTTCTTCGGCAGTTTTTTTTTTTGTCAACTGTTTTTTTTTGTTAACTGTTTTCCTACAGGTATTTTGGGATCCATACCGGGATTTGCGCGAGGGGAGTCGTGCCATCCAACCAGTTTCCTTATTTCATGGCATGATCACGTGCTATGATATCACGGAGCCGTACATGCCTGATCGTGTACTTCGGCAGTTTGGCTTCGTGCAAAAAGTGCCCAAGCGCACACTGAGGATGTTGGAACCTCCCCGCGGGACCCAACCATTGAACTACAAACCGGCGTTTTTCGACTGGGTGACCGACTTCTACGCCGAGTGGCAAAGGCACCTGCTTGGGGAAGACGAGAGTCAACCGGTCACCCTGATGGCTGACTGCAGCAAGGACTACATGCCGTACTTCCGGCGGGTCGGACATCCGAAGTTGTTGAACCCTACAAACCCAGGTCCCGCGCCTGTAGCAGCTGTTGGAAATCTTCCGTCGAAAAACATCTTGTATGCTTCATTGGTTAAGATGGTGAGTTCCGCATTAGTAGTTAGTTCGAGATGGTTTTGACTTTATACTAAATTCAATTATACTTTCATTTACAGTCTAGAAGGGCGAAGGAACTGGCCAAGACACTTCGGAGCGCTTGCCAAAGTGACACTAGTGTCTTGGTCGAAACTAGTACCTTGGTCGCCAACGAGCTTGAGCGCATCGACGACGAGGTTGAGTTCCCATTCATGCGTAATGCGGAGTCTCGTTCGAAGGCCCGCCATGATATGTAGTATGGAAAGTCTGACGTTCTTGTATGATGTTGAATACTTGTGTCGAGCATTTCGGATGTTGAAAATGTCTTGTTTATGTGATATTTGTCATTTGGGATTGTGTGATGTTGAAAATGTCTTGTGTAGCGGTTGGATATGTCTTGTGTATGGATATATTTTTGGGTGTTGACATTATTTTGGATGTTTAAAATGTGTGGGATGCTTGTGTTAACACTATTTTGGGATATATGTCGAAATCATTCTTGTGTTGATTATGTACTTGTGGATATGTACTTGTGATGATTATGTATGATTATGTGTTGGACTGCCACAACCTGGGAAATGTTCTGTTATGTGTTCACAGAACATTTCTATTTGTATGATTATGTACTTGGGAAATGTTATGTATGATTATGTATGATTATGTATGATTATGTACTTATGGCAGTCCTAATTAAAATGTGAACACATAACAGAACATTTCAATTAGGACTGCCACACACTGGGCAGTCCTTCACTAGTGTAGGACTGCCCAGGTTGTGGCAGTCCTAATTAAAATGTTCTGTGAACACATCACAGAACATTTCAATTAGGACTGCCACACACTGGGCAGTCCTTCACTAGTGTAGGACTGCCCTGGGTGTGGCAGTCCATTCTAAAATGTTCTGTGATTTCATCACAGAACATTTCAATTAGGACTGCCACACACTGGGCAGTCCTTCACTAGTGTAGGACTGCCCTGGGTGTGGCAGTCCATTCTAAAATGTTCTGGACTGCCCAGTGTGTGGCAGTCCAAATTGAAATGTTCTGTGATGAAATCACAGAATATTTTAGAATGGACTGCCACACCCAGGGCAGTCCTACACTAGTGAAGGACTGCCCAGTGTGTGGCAGTCCTAATTGAAATGTTCTGTGATGAAATCACAGAATATTTTAGAATGGACTGCCACACCCAGGGCAGTCCTACACTAGTGAAGGACTGCCCAGTGTGTGGCAGTCCTAATTGAAATGTTCTGTGAACACAAGAATTTTCTGTGATCAAACACACACGTCTCACACAAAAAATACACAAAACACACATGTAGAACACCCAGATAAAAGACATATAAGACATAAATAAAAGTAAGAAACATATATTGGACTTCATATTTCATAGTTTAATGTATACAAAAGTGGTCCTCTATAACCAAAATGCCAAAATTTATACAAAAGTGGTCCTCCATATAACACATTGATACTCAGTCGATTTCGACGTCATAGTGGTCTGCAGGTAAGTCTCTTGGCTCCTCAAACTTCAACAACTTCTTACAATGGTCGATTTGATGATCGAAAGGTGTGGTCCAAGCTCTGGCTTCGACAGGTGCTCTTTTGTACCAAACTGTTGAAGGTGGAGGAATCGGAGAATGACCGATCATCTTTAGTATGACAAAGTGATCACCGATGTGACCTATAGTACATAGGTTAGAATGTCCGTGGTCCGGCGGAGGTGCGCACATCGGAAAGAATGTTTCTCTTATACCCATCGAGAAAATTACGAGAGGTATCATGTACCTATTGGCAAATAAATAGCCGGCAGACGGGACTGACATGTAGTGGTCTGTCCCGGTAACACTGTCGGTGCAAGGGATACTTAACAACAAACTTGCAACCGTTTCTTCGCTTAGGAGGCGGGAGTAGAATGGAAGACGAGTCTGTAACTCCTCATACAACTCCTTCCTTACCTGTTTCCATCCGTCTTTGACATCATAACCAAGATGTCTTGCAAGCACATGGAATCCACAATGGCCATCACCGGGGACATCGACAATAGACCAAATGTATCGGCGAATCTCAGGTTGGAATTTATCAATATACATGTTCAGTGTTTGGCTTGCAACGATATCTTCTCTTGGGAGGTCCATTTTCTCCAATTTTCGGCGAATGACAAGCTTTCCCTTCCGTGCGGGCGGAGCTTGCTGTAAGCTTCGTTCAACATGCTCAAAGTGCGATGGATCTCTCCTAGTTGACTCCAGCCTTCTCTTCTGTGAACTAGTCAATCTTGTGTGAGGCCTGCCTTTAGGATTGGAAACAACGGTCGGCTCATGCATTGTAGTAGTGACCGGACATGCTATTTCTTGCACTTTAAGCTCAATGGACTGCCGCTCTGCTGCTACTGAGGCTAACCACCTTGCGTGAAGAAGTTTCACACTTGGCAAAGAGAAGAAATCATCGCTCGTCTTCACCACAGGCATCATAGACAGCTGCCTCCAACGTTCATCTACTGCTTCTACTGGAATAGGAATGGATTCACGACGATATTCATTAATCTGATGTGCACAAGGGAGGCCCAGTGTATGTCGATGTACACACCCGCAAACTTGGGGATCAAACCCGACATCCTTCGACCTTTCAATCTCATCACATATTAATGTCAACGCCGTGTGTGATACCACGCGAACTACAGCATCTAACAGTACATTCTTTCTATGCTCATGCTTGACTATATTTAAGCTCATCTCAAATGATGCCTTAATTTCATTCACGGTCCGGTCTACCATAAGATGTATAGCTTGCCAAACAGAGACAAAGTTGCCGAGAGATGATTTTAGTTGTCTCTTCACTACAGAGTGTGCTCCTTCGACACGGTTGGTGGTTGTCGTGCCGTAATGCTTCACCAAATTCGTCCATGCTAAGACGAAGTGTTCTTTGTGCGGGTCAAGCCATGTATCTTTGATGTATGTAATGCATGCCGGCTCCCTCGCCTCCCACTTATCCTTGAACATATACCATGCGGCGTCGTAACTGTCAATCGTAGAGGCTCGCCACACACAATTCCAGTCATTGGAGAATTCTTGAAATTTTTGCATGTCAATTTTACCTTCCTCCTTATGAAACTTCAACTTACATTGGGCTTCAATATTACGATTGACATGCCAAGTGCATAGCAATGTATCCGCTTGAGGAAAAACAATGTGAATTGCATTTATTAGGGCATACTCTCTATCGGTCACAAGAACTGACGGCTCTGTATGACCGCTGTAAAGTGTTTTCAGCTTCTCCAATGCCCAAGTGTAGTCTTCAAGTTTTTCACTCTTCATGAAGCAAAATGCCACCGGGAATGTTTTCCGAGTAGAGGTGAATCCGACGATATGAAGGAGAGGCATCTTGAACTTGTTGGTCTTGTACGTGCAATCAAGGACTAACACGTCGCCAAAAGACCGGGCCAGATTTGTGCAATCTGGATGAGCCCAAAAGATTGAAATTACTTCCTTACTCTTGGGATGGGTTCTATGGAACTCAACGTAGTGATTATCGGCAAGCAACTTCAGCACTTCTTGCATCGCCATTCTTGATTTGTTCCGGAAAGCGTTCGAAGAAGATAGGGCGTTGTATATAGACCTCATCGTAGACGTGTTCTTCTCATCTTCATGCCGTATGACTGAATATATTTGTCTAGGTGCAACACCGGAAATAGACAAGTCTTCGGCTATCTTCTTCTCCGTAGGGTTCAACCGTCCGACATACGGATGACCCAATAGTGTCTCGGCAATCTCATGATTGTGGGTTCCATTCTTCACTTGTACTGACCACTTCCCTTCTTCTTCTTTTCTAATCTGGATCGTGAATGGACAACCACATTTCCTCGTTCCGGCTTTCTTTCTTACTACGTTATCTTGGATAACTGTGTCTTTCTTGTGCGATCGGAACACACCACCTCTTTCACAGCCAACCATAACACTTTGTCGTCCCGGGCGATTTCGGGCCGATCTGGATATCACTAGAACCAACTTGTTTTCCCTTCCAACTTCTCGACACCATTGTACCGCATCGTCGCTTGATGGAAACGAAAGATCGGTCGAAAATAAATGCCCTACATCAATTGCAATTGGAGCATGTACCGCAACCTCGGAAGATCGAAAGTCCTACAATAGAAGTTAAAAGTCAAAACTAAACAACTAAATAAAGCGTATTATTATTTATAGAGGAGTCTGTATTATTATTTATATAGAAGTTTGTTCTTGGTCACAAGTTGAGACACTTCAAAGTAACATTGTCCATTTGGATCAATGTTCATATTTGGGTTATATATATATAAATCTGGATTAACTAGTTAGATAGTACTAAAAGAAAAATCACATATTGGTGTGATATACAAATAACACACATTCCTACAGAGGACTGCCAGAGATTGGGCAGTCCCTCACATTCACTGGACTGCCACAAATGTGGCAGTCCCTCACTTAGTGTAGGACTGCCCAGGTTGTGGCAGTCCTATATATGTGAGGGACTGCCACACTTATGGCAGTCCTCTGTGTCGAAATACAATTTTCCACTCCACGTAAAGTTCAAATGTAGTTACCACGATGATTTCCGATGCGTCAAAGTGTTCTTCGGAAGTGTTGGGAGGATAATATCCAGCATTTGATGGTCCGGGTTGATCCATTATCTATTTCTTTCTACATTAAACAAAATTTTCCACTTTTATATGTAAAATTTAGGTTAAAACTTAAAATATAACACGAAAATAAATTTGACGACTTACAAATAAATGAGAGAAGTGATTGACACTGTATTCTACCAAAAATCTTCAACGATTTTTGTTTGGGGGACAATTTCACCTAGGTTAGGTTAGATATAGGTTTATATGAGTAGAAGAAAAAAAAGAAGTGGAGGAAGAGAAGTAGGAAAAGAAGAAAGAGAGAGATGAAATAAAATGGAGTTGGGTTTTATACTTTTTTTTGGGCTGCCCCCCTAGTAAAAAAACACAATGGCAAACTTGTAAATTTTTCAAAAAAATTTTGGGTTGTCCCCTAGTAGAAAATGAGGTGCCCCTAAAAAAAACCTAATAATATTGATTGAATATATATATACCATTGAGGACATGGAGATCGAGTGTGTCGACGTCGAAGCCGGCTTCGAAGTAGTGCTGGAAGACGTGTCCGGGGGCGTCGACGTGGGTTCCGGTGTGGGTCGGGAGCCTCATCTCGGAGTTGTTGGCGAGGGAGCCGTTCTTCATCGACTTGGGGAGCCACAGGAACTGGCCGACCCCCTCGTCGGACTCCCACGACGGCATGTCGCGGTGGTAGAAGTGGGTGATGTCGAGGATCCTGCCCCCGTCGTACTCCTCTCTCCTGTCCGGCCGAAGTCCGCCGGCGGCGGCGGAGAGGTCGCAGGAGGCGGCGCCGGAATCGTAGGCGGGGTGGGCGGAGGAAGCTAGGGTTAGGGTTAGGGTTTGGAGGAGGAGGAGAATTGGTACAGTGATGCTTGCCATGGTTGATACGGTTGGATTAGGGAGAGAGAGAGAGAGGAGGTTTTATGGGGTTATTATAGGAATAGGGAGAAATTAGTAAAATAGCATTGGAAGTTCGGATGGATAGGAATCGCCAAGATTGTGATGAATTTTCACTAAAAATATAAGTACTTGAATGGTAAATTTGTTTAAAATTTTGCCAAATTTTTTTTTAAAAAATATATGTAAAAAATATTTCAAGAGATCCTGATAAAATAATTCAACAGAAACATATCACTAACTAACAAATCATCTTCTAATATACAACAATGAGGCTTAAAGTGAGCCGTCTAAGCCGTATGTATATCATTGTCCATTTTATTTTAAAAAATTTAAATTATGTAAAAAGAATTTGAAAAAAGTTTAAATTTGTTATATATATTCAACATGGAAAATCGAACTCAACCAAATAAGAAAAATAACTCCTACTTTAACCACATGAGTTAGAAGAGATGTTTGATTATAATTGAATCATATTCTTATTATATATACGTTATTACACGTGCAAAGCACGTGCGTTTACTAGTATAGTTAAGTATCAAACTATCACATTATATGACTATGTAATCATCAAGTATTTTAAATGTCACCGTATCTCTCCCACATAGTTATAAATGACTGTTGTGTAAC